>JAJEOX010000238.1:0-41053 GCA_020740385.1 Mylabris phalerata | reverse complement strand
CTTCGTGAGACAACACAAAAGTTGAAAATTATTTCGTTGCATCGGTAAATCGCGAGTAGTAATAACGATGGCTACTCTGAATTTACATCAAGTCTTTTGAGAATTCTTACTGATATTCTAGAGTGTACGGGATCACACTCTAGCTTGAAAACCTTAATTTTGAATCATGTTGTTCAATTGTCATTTGAAACAATGAATCCAAAGGGACGTCGTAAGATTTTTCAATAGTAAAATAATTTTCAATTATTAGACGTGCGAGAGACAACACAAAGTTGAATAAAATTTGTTGCATCTGGTAAACGGTCGGGAGTAACATGATGGCCGTCTAATTACATCGAGTGTTCTGAGATATTCAACAGTTTTAATCTAAATAATGCACGGCCCCACACTCTAGCCTAAAAACCCAATTTTGCATTTCGTTGTCATATTTGTAATTTGAAAAACAATGTATGTGAAAGGGGGACGCCATGGGATTTTACGGACTCAAATAAATTTTGATTACGTAGAACATTCTTAAGGTAGACCACACAAAGTTGGGATTATTTCGTTGCATCGGGTAAACGGGCGAGAGTGAAACAATTACTCTGATATCACATCTAGTCTTTTGAGATTCTAACTGTTTATTCTACAATGTACGGGGATCACACTTCTAGCTTGAAAACCTTATTTAGAATCATGTTGTTCAATTGTAATTCGGAACAATGGATTCATAGGACGTCGTGAGATTTTACGAAGTAAAATAATTTTAATTCGTAGAACTACGTAAGAACTCTCAAAGTTGAATTTATTTCGTTGCATCGGGTAAACGGCGGGAGTAACAATGACTGTCTTATTACATCGAGTCTTCTGAGAAGTTAACTGTTTAATCTAAAGTGTACGAGCCACACTCTAGCCTGAAAATCCTATTTTTGAATCATGTTGGTCCAATTGTAATCTGAAACCATGTTTTCAACGGACGCCATGGGATTTTACGGACTCAAATGAATTTTGATTCGTAGAACTTTGCGAGACCACAGAAAGTTGAAATAATTTCGTTTCATCGGGTAAACGTCGAGAGTAACGTTTACTCTGATATTACATCTAGTCTTTTGAGATTCTTACTGTTTATTCTAGAGTGTACGGGCCACACTCTAGCCTGAAAACCTTATTTAGAATGATGTTGTACAATTGCAATTTGAAACTGTGGATTCGAACAACGTCGTGAGATTTTAGGATGGAAAATAAATCTTAATTCGTCAAACTTCGTAAAAGCACTCAGAGTTGAATTTATTTCGTTGCATCGGGTAATCGGCTAGAGTAACGATGGCTACTTTAATACATCGAGCCTTCTGAGAAGGTAACTGGATTAATATACAATGTACGGGCCACACTCGAGCCCGAAAACCGTATTTTGAATCATGTTGTTCAACTGTAGTTTGGAATCATGGATTCAAAAGACGTCGTGAGATTTTACGAAGTAATATAAGTTTTAATTCGTAGACGTGCGTGAGACCAAACAACGTTGATTTATTTCGTAGCTTCGGGTAAACGGCGGGAGTAACGATGGCTATCATATAACATCGAGTCTTTTGGGATATTTACTGTTTAGTCAAGAGTGTAGGGGCATCACTCCGGCCTAAAAACCTTATTTGGATCATGTTTTCAATTGTAATTTGAAACAATGGATTCAAAGGACTTCGTGAGATTTTACGAAGTAAAATAATTTTAATTCGTAGAACTTCGTAAGGCCACTCAACTTGAATTATTTCGTTGCATCGGGTAAACGGCGAGAGTAACAATGACTGTCTTATTACATCGAGTCTTCTGTGAAGTTAACTGTTTTAATCTAAAGTGTACGAGCCTCACTCTAGCCTGAAAACTCTATTTTGAATCATGTGGTCCAATTGTAATCTGAAACTATGTATTCAACGGACGCCATCCGATTATACGGACTCAAATAAGTTTTGATTCGTAGAACTTCGCGAGACCACAGAAAGTTGAAATAATTTCGTTGCATCGGGTAAACGGCGAGAGTAACGTTTACTCTGATATTACATCAAGTCTTTTGAGATTCTTACTGTTGATTCTAGAGTGTACGGGCCACACTCTAGCCTGAAAACCTTATTTAGAATGATGTTGTACAATTGTAATTTGAAACAGTGGTTTCGAACAACGTCGTGAGATTTTACGAAGTAAAACAATTTTAATTCGTAGAACTCCGTAAGACCACACAAAGTTGAAAAAATTTCATTGCATCGGGTAAACGGCGAGAGTAACGATTACTCTGATTTTACATCTAGTCTTTTGAGATTCTTACTGTTTATTCTAGAATGTACGGGCCACACTCTAGCCTGAAAACCTTATTTAGAATGATGTTGTACAATTGCAATTTGAAACTGTGGATTAGAACGACGTCGTGAGATTTTAGGATGGAAAATAAATCTTAATTCGTCAAACTTCGGAAAAGCACTCAGAGTTGAATTAATTTCGTTGCATCGGGTAATCGGCGAGAGTAACGATGGCAACTTTATTACATCGAGCCTTCTGAGAAGGTAACTGATAAATATACAATGTACGGGTCACACTCGAGCCCGAAAACCGTATTTTGAATCATGTTGTTCAACTGTAATTTGGAACAATGGATTCAAAGGACGTCCGTGATATTTTACGAAGTAAAATAATTTTAATTCGTAGAACTACGTAAGGCCTCTCAAGTTGAAATAATTTCCTTTGCATCGGGTAAACGGCGGGAGTTACGATGGCTGTCTTATTACATCGAGTCTTCTGAGAAGTTAACTGTTTAATCTAAAGTGTACGAGCCACACTCTAGCCTTAAAACCCTATTTTGAATCATGTGGTCCAATTGTAATCTGAAACTATGTATTCAACGGACGCCATGGGATTTTACGGACTCAAATAAATTATCACTCGTAGAACTTCGCGAGACCACAGAAAGTTGAAATAATTTCGTTGCATCGGGTAAACGGCGAGAGTAACGTTTACTCTGATATTACATCTAGTCTTTTTAGATTCTTACTGTTTATTCTAGAGTGTACGAACCACACTCTAGCCTGAAAACCTTATTAAGAATGATGTTGTACCAATTGCAATTTGAAACTGTGGATTCGAACAACGTCGTGAGATTTTAGGATGGAAAATAAATCTTAATTCGTCAAACTTCGTAAAAGCACTCTGAGTTGAATTAATTGCGTTGCATCGGGTAATTGGAGAGAGTAACGATGGCTACTTTAATACATCGAGCCTTCTGAGAAGGTAACTGATTAATATACAATGTACGGGCCACACTCGTGCCTGAAAACCGTATTTTGAATCATGTTGTTCAACTGTAGTTTGGAACCATGAATTCAAAAGACGTCGTGAGATTTTACGAAGTAAAATAAGTTCTAATTCGTAGACGTGCGTGAGACCAAACAACGTTGAATTTATTTAGTTGCATCGGAAAACGGCGGGAGTAACGATGACTCTCATATAACATCGAGTCTTTTGGGATATTTACTGTTTAGTCAAGAGTGTAGGGGCATCACTCCGGCCTAAAAACCTTATTTGGATCATGTTTTCAATTGTAATTTGAAAACAATGGATTCAAAGGACTTCGTGAGATTTTACGAAGTAAAATAATTTTAATATCGTAGAACTTCGTAAGGTAACTCAAAGTTGGATTTATTTCGTTGCATCGGGTAAACGGTGAGAGTGACGATGACTGTCTTATTACATCGAGCCTTCTGAGAAGGTAACTGATTAATATACAATGTACGGGTCACACTCGAGCACGAAAACCGTATTTTGAATCATGTTGTTCAACTGTAATTCGGAACAATGGATTCAAAGGACGTCGTGAGAGTTTACGAAGTAAAATAACATTAATTCGTAGAACTTTGTAAGACCACTCAAAAGTTGAATTAATTTCGTTGCATCGGGTAAACGGCGGGAGTAACAATGGCCGTCTAATTACATCGAGTGTTCTGAGAATTCAACAGTTTAACCTATAATGGACAGCCCACACTCGAGCCCGAAAACCGTATTTTGAATCATGTTGTTCAACTGTAGTTTGGAATCATGGATTCAAAAGACGTCGTGAGATTTTACGAAGTAAAATAAGTTTTAATTTGTAGACGTGCGTGAGACCAAACAACGTTGATTTATTTCGTAGCTTCGGGTAAACGGCGGGAGTAACGATGACTCTCATATAACATCGAGTCTTTTGGGATATTTACTGTTTAGTCAAGAGTGTAGGGCATCACTCCGGCCTAAAAACCTAATTTGGATCATGTTTTCAATTGTAATTTGAAACAATGGATTCAAAGGACTTCGTGAGATTTTACGAAGTAAAATAATTTTAATTCGTAGAACTTCGTAAGGCCACTCAAAGTTGAATTTATTCCGTTGCATCGGGTAAACGGCGAGAGTAACGATGACTGTCTTATTACATCGAGTCTTCTGAGAAGTTAACTGTTTAATCTAAAGTGTACGAGCCACACTCTAGCCTGAAAACTCTATTTGAATCATGAGGTCCAATTGTAATCTGAAACTATGTATTCAACGGACGCCATGGGATTATACGGACTCAAATAAGTTTTGATTCGTAGAACTTCGCGAGACCACAGAAAGTTGAAATAATTTCGTTGCATTGGCTAAACGGCGAGAGTAACGTTTACTCTGATATTACATCAAGTCTTTTGAGATTCTTACTGTTGATTCTAGAGTGTACGGGCCACACTCTAGCCTGAAAACCTTATTTAGAATGATGTTGTACAATGGCAATTTGAAACTGTGGATTACAACGACGTCGTCAGATTTTAGGATGGAAAATAAATCTTAATTCGTCAAACTTCGTAAAAGCCATCAGAGTTGAATTAATTTCGTTGCATCGGGTAATCGGCGAGAATAACGATGGCTACTTAATTACATCGAGCCTTCTGAGAAGATAACTGATTAATATACAATGTACGGGTCACACTCGAGCCCAAAAACCGTATTTGAATCATGTTGTTCAACTGTAATTTGGAACAATGGATTCAAAGGACGTCGTGAGATTTTACGAAGTAAATTAATTTTAATTCGTAGAACTTTGTAAGGCCACTTAAAGTTGAAATAATCTCGTTGCATCGGGTAAACGGCGGGAGTTACGATGGCTGTCTTATTACATCGAGTCTTCTGAGAAGTTAACTGTTTAATCTAAAGTGTACGAGCCACACTCTAGCCTGAAAACCCTAATTTTGAATCATGTGGTCCAATTGTAATCTGAAACTAAGTATTCAACGGACGCCATGGGATTTTACGGACTCAAATAAATTATCATTCGTAGAACTTCGCGAGACCACAGAAAGTTGAAATAATTTTGTTGCATCGGGTAAACGGCGAGAGTAACGTTTACTCTGATATTACATCTAGTCTTTTAGATTCTTACTGTTTATTCTAGAGTGTACGGGACACACTCTAGCCTGAAAACCTTATTAAGAATGATGTTGTACAATTGCAATTTGAAACTGTGGATTCGAACAATGTCGTGAGATTTTAGGATGGAAAATAAATCTTAATTCGTCAAACTTCGTAAAAGCACTCTAAGTTGAATTAATTGCGTTGCATCGGGTAATCGGAGAGAGTAACGATGGCTACTTTAATACATCGAGCCTTCTGAGAAGGTAACTGATTAATATATAATGTACGGGCCCACACTCGAGCCAGAAAACCGTATTTTGAATCATGTTGTTCAACTGTAGCTTGGAACCATGAATTCAAAAGACGTCGTGAGATTTTACGAAGTAAAATAAGTTCTAATTCGTAGACGTGCGTGAGACCAAACAACGTTGAATTTATTTAGTTGCATCGGGAAAACGGCGGGAGTAACGATGACTCTCATATAACATCGAGTCTTTTGGGATATTTACAGTTTAGTCAAGAGTGTAGGGGCATCACTCCGGCCTAAAAACCTTATTTGGATCATGTTTTCAATTGTAATTTGAAACAATGGATTCAAAGGACTTCGTGAGATTTTACGAAGTAAAATAATTTTAATTCGTAGAACTTCGTAAGACCACTCAAAGTTGAATTTATTTCGTTGCATCGGGTAACGGCGAGAGTAACGATGACCGTCTTATTACATCGAGTCTTCTGAGAAGTTAACTGTTTAATCTAAAGTGTACGAGCCACACTCTAGTCTGAAAACTCTATTTTGAATCATGAGGTCCAATTGTAATCTGAAACTATGTATTCAACGGACGCCATGGGATTGTACGGACTCAAATAAGTTTTGATTCGTAGAACTTCGCGAGACCACAGAAAGTTGAAATAATTTCGTTGCATTGGGTAAACGGCGAGAGTGACGTTTACTCAGATATTACATCAAGTCTTTTGAGATTCTTACTGTTGATTCTAGAGTGTACGGGCCACACTCTAGCCTGAAAACCTTATTTAGGATGATGTTGTACAATTGCAATTTGAAACAGTGGTTTCGAACAACGTCGTGAGATTTTACGAAGTAAAATAATTTTAATTCGTAGAACTCCGTAAGACCACTCAAAGTTGAAATAATTTCATTGCATCGGTAAACGGCGAGAGTAACGATTACTCTGATTTTACATCTAGTCTTTTGAGATTCTTACTGTTTATTCTAGAGTGTACGGGCCACACTCTAGCCTGAAAACCTTATTTAGAATGATGTTGTACAATGGCAATTTGAAACTGTGGATTCGAACGACGTCGTCAGATTTAGGATGGAAAATAAATCTCAATTCGTCAAACTTCGTAAAAGCACTCAAAGTTGAATTTATTTCGTTTGCATCGGGTAAACGGCGAGAGTAACGATGACTGTCTTATTACATCGAGTCTTCTGAGAAGTTAACTGTTTAATCTAAATTGTACGAGCCACACTCTAGCCTGAAAACCCTATTTTGAATCATGTGGTCCAATTGTAATCTGAAACTATGTATTCAACGGACGCCATGGGATTTTACGGACTCAAATAAATTATGATTCGTAGAACTTCGCGAGACCACAGAAAGTTGAAATAATTTCGTTGCATCGGGTAAACGGCGAGAGTAACGTTTACTCTGATATTCCATCTAGTCTTTTGAGATTCTTACTGAATATTATTTGAATCCATAGTTTCAAATTACAATTGAAAACATGATCCTAATAAGGTTTTTAGGCCGGAGTGATGCCCTACACTCTTGACTAAACAGTAAATATCCCAAAAGGCTCGATGTTATATGAGAGACATCGTTACTCCCACCGTTTACCCGATGCAACGAAATAAATTCAACGTTGTTTGGTCTCACGCACTTCTACGAATTAAAACTTATTTTACTTCGTCAAACCTCACGACGTCTTCAGAATCCATGGTTCCAAACTTACAGTTGAACAACATGATTCAAAATACGGTTTTCGGGCTCGAGTGTGGCCCGTTCATTGTATACTAATGTGTTACCTTCTCAGAAGGCTCGATGTATTGAAGTAGCCATCGTTACTCTCGCCGATTACCCGATGCAACGAAATTAATTCAACTCTGTGTGCTTTACGAAGTTTGACGAATTAAGATCAATTTTACATCCTAAAATCGCACGACGTTGTTCGAATCCACAGTTTCAAATTGCAATTGTACAGCATCATTCTAGATAAGGTTTTCGGGATAGAGTGTGGCCCGTACACTATAGAATACACTGTAAAAATCTCAAAAGACTAGATGTTATATCAGAGTAATCGTTACTCTAGCCGTTTACACGATGCAACTAAATTATTTCAACTTTGTTTGGTCTCACAAAGTTCTACGAGTCAAAATTTATTTGAGTCCGTAAAATCCCATGGCGTCCTTTGAATACATAGTTTCAGATTACAATTGGACAGCATGATTCAAAATCGGGTTTTCAGGCTAGAGTGTGGCCCGTGCACTATAGATTAAACTGTCAAATTCTCAGAAGACTCGATGTAATAAGACAGTCATTGTTACTCCCGCCGTTTACCCGATGCAACAAATTTTATTTTACTTTGTGTTGTCTAACGAAGGTCTAATAATAGAAAATTATTTCACTTTGTAAAATCTCACGACGTCCTTTGAATCGATTGTTTCAAATTACAATTGAACAACATGATTCTAAATAAGATTTTCAGATAGAGTGTGGCCCGTACACTTCTGAATAAACAGTAAGAATCTCAAAAGATTAGATGTAATATCAGAGTTATCGTTACTTTCGCCGTTTATCCGATGCAACGAAATAAATTCAACGTTATTTGGTCTCACGCACTTCTACGAATTAAAACTTATTTTACTTCGTAAAACCTCACGACGTCTTTAGAATCCATGGTTCCAAACTACAGTTGAACAACATGATTCAAAATACGGTTTTCGGGCTCGAGTGTGGCCCGTACATTGTATACTAATGAGTTACCTTCTCAGAAGGCTCGATGTATAGAAGTAGCCATCGTTACTCTCGCCGATTACTCGATGCAACGAAATTAATTCAACTCTTTGTGCCTTTACGAAGTTTGACGAATTAAGATTTATTTTACATCCTAAAATCTCACGACGTTGTTCGAATCCACAGTTTCAAATTGCAATTGTACAACATCATTCTAGAGAAGGTTTTCAGGCAAGAGTGTGGCCCGTACACTCTAGAATAAACAGTAAAAATCTCAAAAGACTAGATGTAATATCAGAGTAATCGTTACTCTCGCCGTTTACCCGATGCAACGAAATTATTTCAACTTTGTGTGGTCTCACGAAGTTCTACGAATCAAAATTCATTTGAGTCCGTAAAATCCCATGGCGTCCTTTGAATACTTAGTTTCAGATTACAATTGGACAACATGATTCAAAATAGGGTTTTCAGGCTAGAGTGTGGCTCGTACACTTTAGTTAAACAGTTAACTTCTCAGAAGACTCGATGTAATAAGACAGCCATCGTTACTCCCGCCGTTTACCCGATGCAACGAAATTAATTCAACTTTGAGTAGTCTTACGAAGTTCTACGAATTAAAATTATTTTACTTCGTAAAATCTCACGACGTCCTTTGAATCCATTGTTTCAAATGACAATTGAAAAACATGATTCAAATAAGGTTTTCAGGCTAGAGTGATGCTCGTACACTTTAGGTTAAACAGTTAACTTCTCAAAAGACTCGATGTAATATGACAGCCATCGTTACTCCCGCCGTTTACCCGATGCAACGAAATTAATTCAACTTTGTTTGGTCTCACGCACTTCTATGAATTAAAACTTATTTTACTTCGTAAAATCTCACGACGTCTTTTGAATCCATTGTTCCAAATACAGTTGAACAACATGATTCAAAATACGGTTTTCGGGCTCGAGTGTGACCCGTACATTGTATATTAATCAGTAACCTTCTCAGAAGGCTCGATGTAATAAGGTAGCCTTCGTTACTCTTGCCGCTTACCCGATGCAAGGAAATTAATTCAACTCTGAGTGCTTTTACGAAGTTTGACGAATTAAGATTTTTTTTACATCTAAAAATCTCACGACGTTGTTCGAATCCACGGTTTCAAATTGCAATTGCACAACATCATTCTAAATTAGGTTTTCAGGCTAGAGTGTGGCCCGTACACTCTAGAATAAACAGTAAGTATCTCAAAAGACTAGATGTAATATCAGAGTAATCGTTACTCTCGCCGTTTACCCGATGCAACGAAATTATTTCAACTTTGAGTGGTCTTACGAAGTTCTACGAATTAAAATTATTTTACTTCCTAAAATCTCACGACGTTGTTCGAATCCACAGTTTCAAATTGCAGTTGTACAACATCATTCTAAATAATGTTTTCAGGCTAGAGTGTGGCCCGTACACTCTAGAATAAACAGTAAGAATCTAAAAAGACTAGATGTAATATCAGAGTAAACGTTACTCTCGCCGTTTACCCGATGCAACGAAATTATTTCAACTTTCTGTGGTCTCGCGAAGTTCTACGAATCAAAATTTATTTGAGTCCGTAAAATCCCATGGCGTCCTTTGAATTCATAGTTTCAGATTACAATTGGACAACATGATTCAAAATAGGGTTTTCAGGCTAGAGTGTGGCTCGTACACTTTAGATTAAACAGTTAACTTCTCAGAAGACTCGATGTAATAAGACAGCCATCGTTACTCCCGCCGTTTACCCGATGCAAATAAATAAATTCAACTTTGAGTGGTCTTACGAAGTTCTACGAATTAAAATTATTTTACTTCGTAAAATCTCACGTCGTCTTTCGAATCCATGGTTCCAAATTACAGTTGAACAACATGATTCAAAATACGGTTTTCGGGCTCGAGTGTGGCCCGTACATTGTATATTAATCAGTTACCTTCTCAGAAGGCTCGATGTAAAAAGGTAGCCATCGTTATTCCCGCCGATTACCCGATGCAACGAAATTAATTCAACTCTGAGTGCTTTTACGAAGTTTGACGAATTAAGATTTATTTTACATCCTAAAATCTCACGACGTTGTTCGAATCCACAGTTTCAAATTGCAATTGTACAACATCATTCTAAATAAGGTTTCAGGATAGAGTGTGGCCCGTACACTCTAGAATAAACAGTAAAAATCTCAAAAGACTAGATGTAATATCAGAGTAATCGTTACTCTCGCCGTTTACCCGATGCAACGAAATTATTTCAACTTTGTGTGGTCTCACGAAGTTCTACGAATCAAAATTTATTTGAGTACGTAAAATCCCATGGCGTCCTTTGAATACATAGTTTCAGATTACAATTGGACAACATGATTCAAAATTGGGTTTTCAGGCTAGAGTGTGGCCCGTGCACTTTAGATTAAACAGTTAAATTCTCAGAAGACTCGATGTAATAAGACAGCCATTGTTACTCCCGCCGTTTACCCGATGCAACAAATTAATTCAACTTTGTGTTGTCTTACGAAGGTCTAAGAATTGAAAATTATTTTACTTTGTAAAATCTCACGACGTCCTTTGAATCCATTGTTTCAAATTACAATTGAACAACATGATTCTAAATAAGGTTTTCAGGCTAGAGTGTGGCCCGTACACTCTAGAATAAACAGTAAGAATCTCAAAAGACTAGATGTAATATCAGAGTAATCGTTACTCTCGCCGTTTACCCGATGCAACGAAATTATTTCAACTTTGTGTGGTCTCACGAAGTTCTACGAATCAAAATTTATTTGAGTCCGTAAAATCCCATGGCGTCCTTTGAATACATAGTTTCAGATTACAATTGGACAACATGATTCAAAATAAGGTTTTCAGGCTAGAGTGTGGCTCGTACACTTTAGATTAAACAGTTAACTTCTCAGAAGACTCGATGTAATAAGACAGCCATCGTTACTCCCGCCGTTTACCCGATGCAACGAAATTAATTCAACTTTGAGTGGTCTTACGAAGTTCTACGAATTAAAATTATTTTACTTCGTAAAATCTCACGACGTCCTTTGAATCCATTGTTTCAAATTACAATTGAAAACATGATCCAAATAAGGTTTTTAGGCTGGAGTGATACCCGTACACTCTTGACTAAACAGTAAATATCCCAAAAGACTAGATGTAATATGAGAGTAATCGTTACTCTCGCCGTTTACCGATGCAACGAAATAAATTCAACGTTGTTTGGTCTCACGCACTTCTACGAATTAAAACTTATTTTACTTCGTAAAATCTCACGGCGTCTTTTGAATCCATGGTTCCAGATTACAGTTGAACAACATGATTCAAAATACGGTTTTCGGGCTCGAGTGTGACCCGTACATTGTATATTAATCAGTAACTTCTCAGAAGGCTCGATGTAATAAGGTAGCCATCGTTACTCCCGCCGATTACCCGATGCAACGAAATTAATTCAACTCTGAGTGCTTTTACGAAGTTTGACGAATTAAGATTATTTTACTTCCTAAAATCTCACGACGTTGTCCGAATCCACAGTTTCAAATAGCAATTGTACAACATCATTCTAAATAAGGTTTTCAGGCTAGAGTGTGGCCCGTACACTCTAGAATAAACAGTAAAAATCTCAAAAGACTAGATGTAATATCAGAGTAATCGTTACTCTCGCCGTTTACCCGATGCAACGAAATTATTTCAACTTTGTGTGGTCTCACGAAGTTCTACGAATCAAAATTTATTTGAGTCCGTAAAATCCCATGGCGTCCTTTGAATACATGGTTTCAGATTACAATTGGACAACATGATTCAAAATAGGGTTTTCAGGCTAGAGTGTGACTCGTACACTTTAGATTAAACAGTTAACTTCTCAGAAGACTCGATGTAATAAGACAGCCTTCGTTACTCCCGCCGTTTACCCGATGCAACGAAATTAATTCAACTTTGAGTGGTCTTACGAAGTTCTACGAATTAAAATTATTTTACTTCGTAAAATCTCACGACGTCCTTTGAATCCATTGTTTCAAATTACAATTGAAAACATGATCCAAAATAGGTTTTTAGGCTGGAGTGATACCCCTACACTCTTGACTAAACAGTATATCCCAAAAGACTCGATGTAATATGAGAGACATCGTTACTCCCGCCGTTTACCTAATGCAACGAAATAAATTCAACGTTGTGTGGTCTCACGCACTTCTACGAATTAAAATTTATTTTACTTCGTAAAATCTCACGACGTCTTTTGAATCCATGGTTCCAAATTACAGTTGAACAACATGATTCAAAATACGGTTTTCGGGCTCGAGTGTGGCCTGTACATTGTATATTAATCAGTTACCTTCTCAGAAGGCTCGATGTAGTAGCCATCGTTACTCTCGCCGATTACCCGATGCAACGAAATTAATTCAACTCTGTGCTTTACGAAGTTTGACGAATTAAGATTTATTTTACATCCTAAAATCTCACGACGTTGTTCGAATCCACAGTTTCAAATTACAATTGTACAACATGATTCTAAATAAGGTTTTCAGGATAGAGTGTGGCCCGTACACTCTAGAATAAACAGTAAGAATCTCAAAAGACTAGATGTAATATCAGAGTAATCGTTACTCTCGCCGTTTACCCGATGCAACGAAATTATTTCAACTTTGTGTGGTCTCACGAAAGTTCTACGAATCAAAATTTATTTGAGTCCGTAAAATCCCATGGCGTCCTTTGAATACATAGTCTCAGATTACAATTGGACCACATGATTCAAAATAGGGTTTTCAGGCTAGAGTGTGGCTCGTACACTTTAGATTAAACAGTTAACTTCTCAGAAGACTCGATGTAATAAGACAGTTATCGTTACTCCCGCCGTTTACCCGATGCAACGAAATTAATTCAACTTTGAGTGGTCTTACGAAGTTCTACGAATTAAAATTATTTTACTTCGTAAAATCTCACGACGTCCTTTGAATCCATTGTTTCAAATTACAATTGAAAACATGATCCAAATAAGGTTTTTAGGCAGGAGTGATGCCCCTACACTCTTGACTAAACAGTAAATATCCCAAAAGACTCGATGTTAAATGAGAGCCATCGTTAATTCCGCCGTTTACCCGATGCAACAAATTTTATTCAACTTTGTGTTGTCTTACGAAGGTCTTATAATTGAAAATTATTTTACTTTGTAAAATCTCACGACGTCCTTTGAATCCATTGTTTCAAATTACAATTGAACAACATGATTCTACGATGGAGGCCTATCACAGTGTCATCGGTTATATTGAGAATACTCCATAAAATTTTAGCCTCTAGATTTAAGAACTTACCATATCATCACTCCCAAAGAGGCTTTCTGAGTATTGATGGAACATTGGCCAACACAGTTTATTGCAGTGGTCACTAAAAGAACTGAGACGTAATCTCTCTACACACTCAATTACCACGCTTGATCTACGTGAAGCGTTTGACTCAGTCTCACATGACAGCCTGCGGAGGGCGATGGTTAGGTTCCGGATCCCTGGAAAAATTTTTGATTTTGTCATGGAGGGCTATGAAGGCTCCTCTACTAGCATTTTTTGCAATAGACAAACTACCAGTGCTATCAACTTTACAAGGGGTGACAAGCAGGGTGACCCCCTGTCGCCGTATTTATTTAACTTGGAAGTCGACGAACTGTTGGGCTGCCTAGACAATATAGGTTCTGGAGTGATTATCGGGGGTTCTCGCCTGTCGGCTCTTGCCTACGCTGATGATTTGATTCTATTTTCCGCCAATTCTACTGAAGTTCAGCGTATGGTTCGCATATGCGAAAAATTTTTCGCAAAACGACAGATGAGGATCAACTCAAACAAATGTACTAGCTTGACGGCTTAACTTCTTCTGCGTCGTAAAAAGTTATACATCTCGTCCAGCTCGAGAATTTATGTTAATGGTGGATTAATTCCTACAATAGGTGTTTTAGACCAATTTAAATATCTGTGTTTTAAATTTACCTACATGGGTGTGGAAAGGCTGGATGGTGCTTCATTGGAGAGGGAGCTTGAGTTGCTGACTTCTGCGCCTCTCAAACTTCACCTAAAGCGCAACCTAATTTCGCACTATGTAATCCCAAGATACATGTATGCTTTGCAGAATCCCAGCATAACAATCAAAAATATTGAAAATTACGACAGGTTGATAACACTGTGCGTAAAAAAAGTGCTCCACATTCCTAAGCAGGGTTCTAATGCTGCACTCAATGCTCCGTTACTAGCCGGGGGTCTCGGCGTCATTTCCTTTGAAACTAAAGTCCCTCGAATCCTACGCGACCGGTTGAACAATCTTCTTCAACATTCTGATCCTGCGTTGGAAGCGCTTTTTAAATCGTCGTTCTTTATTAACCTGATGGATCGCCTTACCTCAATGCTTCGTTACACCGGTAATGATAAGAGATCAGAGGCAGCCTTCTGGAGTGCGAGGTTGGGATCTTCGTGTTTGGGTGAGGGCATTTCGTAGGTGCGGCACTGCTGGGAGTCTTCAAAGTGGATTTATGATCCCCCCCAATCTTGGTACGGTCGCGACTACATCGGAGCGATTCAATTGCGGCTTAACATACTACCCACGTGCGGAGGCCTGCAAAACCCAAGTTGTCAACGGGGTTGCAGAGCTGGTTGTCAACGTAATGAGTCCGTGTGCCATATTTTACAACGATGCCTGGTGACTCATTATCATACAGTTCGAAGGCACGATTAGATCGTCAGGTTGCTTGCGGGTTTTGCTTCCAAGAAGAGCTGGAGCGTAAAGGTTGAGCCTAGATTCCGTAATTTTGGTGGCGTTCTGAGAAAACCGGACCTTCTTTTGATTAAAGATGTTATGGCTGTGATATGTGATGTTGGTATATTTTGAGAGAGAGGCAACTCCTTGATTGAGGCCTGCCAACGGAAGTTGAATCATTATAATGATCAAAACATCTTCAATACGATCTGTAATAAATACAATGGCTGTCACATTTTCAATCTACCTTTTATAGTAGGAGCTCGCGGTGGTTGAAGTCCATAAACAAATACCTAGTCGATGTGCTGCGTCTGTCTTCCGGTGAGCGCTCAGCGATCGTTTCGGCGGTTCTGCGTGGTGGCTGTCAGATACATCGAATCTTCAGTGCATTGGTGTATTATTGATTGACATTGTTCGGCAGCTTGTTGACTGTCTCCTATTTTAGTATGTGTGTTCCTGATTATACCCGTACTTTCTATTCCCGAATGCTCGTTCAGGACCGACAGCTAATCTGGATATGTTATATTTAAATATTAACAGAAAACAATTTAAAAAAAAGACAAAAAAAGAAGAAAAGTATTTGCTTATGCACGGACAAATTCAGCGGTTGTTTAACTCATTTTATATCGAATTTGACAGTTAGTATGTTTTATTGTCTGACATATGTTAACATTTAGATAGCTTCCTGCTGCGGATGTTCCAAAATCGATTCATATAGTTCTCTTTTCATAAATTGACGAAATTACAAAATGTTTATAATTTATTTCTTATTATAGACTAATAAATTTTTCTTTCATTCATGAACCTCGCTGAATTTATTATGTTCGAAATTTTATTCTTTCGACAAGCAGTTATAAATAGGTATTAATTTCAATTCAAATGAAGTAGAAAGAAAAAAAAGATCACTCAAAATTTATGTATATTTCATTTTGTATTAAATTTAATAAATTTAAAAGTTTACACTCAGATCCTATGTAACATCCATGATTCATTTGTAACAGGTACGGCAACTGCAACAGCCGGAAAGTTTATGATAAATATATTGATTATATTTCGTTTTTAAATTGTTAGTAGTGTTATGATAAGTGGAGGAGCTACACACGTGTTTGAAAGCTTTATCTAGAATAAAGTAGTTCAATAGTTGCCAGAGAATAAGTATTCATTGAATGTCTTGAGACCTCACGAAGTTACATGAAAATTAATTCGAGGATTTTTGAAGTCCCGAACAAACTTACACGAATTTCGATTCAGAGGGTAAATGGCGGAAGTAGCCTTGACTCTCTTGTAATTTTCATTCATTTAATTGTTAGGAGCGTAATGATTGGAAGGCCGGCTACCCCCCAGAAAGAAACATTATTTTTTACAAAATTGTTCAATGGTTGCTTGAAAATATGTATTCACAGAACGTCGTCACAAAGTTACATGAAAGCTAATTCACAAAATTTCCTAGTACCACAAAAACTTACAAGAATTTTGATTCACAGGATAACTGGCGGGAGTAGATTTGACTCTCTTGTAATTTAGATTCATTTAAATGTTAGGAGCCTTATGACTTGAGAACGGGCTACACACAATATATAAAGAATTACTTTGGACAAAGTTGTTCAATGGTTGCTTGAGAATATGTTTTTACAGAACGTCGAGGGACCTAACAAATTAACTTGAGTGTTAATTAATGGAACTTCGTATTACCATACAAACTTACACGAACTTTCGTTCAGAGAGTAAATTCCGGGAATAGCAATCACTCAATTCTTATTTCGTTTTCAAATTGTTTGGAGTGTTATGATAAATGGAGGAGCTACACACGTGCTTGAAAGCTTTATCCAGAAAAAAGTTGTTCAATAGTAGCCTGAGAATAAGTATTCATTGAATGTCTTCAGACCTCACGAAGTTACATGAAGGTTAATTCGAGGATTTTCGTAGTCCCGAACAAATCTGCACGAATTTTGATTCAGGAGGTAAATGGCGGGAGTAGCCTTGACTCTCTTGTAATTTTGATTCATTTATTTGTTAAAAGCGTTATGACTGGAGGACGGGCTACACACAATAAATAAAGCATAATTTTGGAAAAAGTTGTTCAATGGTTGCTTGAGAATATGTTTTTATAGAACGTCGAGTGACCTAGAAAGTTAACCTGAGTGTCAATTCATGGAACTTCGTAGTACCACACAAACTTACACGAACTTTTGTTCAGAGGGCAAACAGCGTGAGTAGCATTCACACTTTGTTATTTCGTTTTTAAATTGTTAGGAGTGTTATGATAAATGGAGGAGCTACACACGAGCTTGAAGGATTTATCTAGAAAAAAGTTCTTCAATGGTTGCCTGAGAATATGTATTAATTGAACGTCTTGAGACCTCACGAAGTAACATGAATGTTAATTCGAGGATTTTTGAAGTCCCGAACAAATCTACACGAATTTTAATTCAGGGGGTAAATCACGGGAGTAGCCTTGACTCTCTTGCAATTTCGATCCATTTAATTGTTATGAGCGTTATGATTGGACGGCGGGCTGCATCCCTGAAACGAAGCATATTTTTAACAACGTTGTTCAATGGTTGCTTAATAATATGCATTCACAGAACGTCGTGGTACCTCACAATGTTACATGAAAGTTAATTCGCGATATCTCCAAGTACCACACAAACTTACAAAAATTTTTATTCTGATGGAAAATTTCGGGAGTAGCTTTGAGTCTCTTGTAACTTTGATTCATTTATTTGTTAGGAGCGTTATGTCTGGAGGACGGGCTACACACAATAAATAAAGCATTATTTTGGACAAAGTTGTTCAAAGGTTGCTTGAGAATATGTTTTTACTGAACGTCGAAGGACCAAAGATGTTTACTTGAGTGCTAATTAATGGAACTTTGTAGTAACACACAAACTTACACGAACTTTAGTTCAGAGGGCAAAGGGCGGGATCAGCTTTCGCTTTCTTCTTATTTTGTTTTTAAATGTTTAGGAGTGTTATGATTAGTAAAGGAATTACACACGTGCTTGAAAGCCTAATCTAGAAAAAAGTTGTTCATTTGTTGCCTGAGAATAAGTATTCATTGAATGTCTAGAGACCTCACGAAGTTACATGAAAGCTAATTCGAGAATTTTTGAAGTCCCGAACAAACCTACACGAATTTTAATTCAGGGGTAAATGACGGGAGTAGCCTTGACCCTCTTGCAATTTTGATCCATTTAATTGTAATGAACGTTATGATTGGATGACGGGCTAAATCCTAGAATGGAAGCATAATTTTTTACAAAGTTGTTCAACGGAAGAATATGTATTCACAGAACGTCGTGGGACCTCACAAAGCTATATGAAAGGTAATTCGCAAAATTTCCTAGTACCACACAAACTAACACCAATTTTGGTTCAGAGGGTAATTGGCGGGAGTAGCCTTGACTCTCTAGTAATTTTGATTCACTTAATAGTAAGGAGCGTTAAGGTTGGAGGACCTGCTACCCCCAAGAAAGAAAGCATTATTTTTTACAAATTTGTTCAAAGGTTGCTTAATAATATGCATTCTCAAAACGTTGTGGGACCTCACTAAGTTATATGAAAGTCAATTTGCGAAATTTCCTAGTACCACACGAATTTACACGAATTTTGATTCAGAGAGTAAATGGCCGGAGCAACCTTGAGTCTCTTGCAATTTTGGTTATTTTAATTGTTAGGAGCGTTATGAATGTAGAACGGGCTACCCCCAAGAAAAAAAGCATTATTTTTTTCCAAAGTTATTCAATGGTTGCTTAAGAATATGTATTCACAGAACGTCGTCTCAAAGTTATATGAAAGTTAATTCACGAAATTTCCTAGTACCACACAAACTTACAAGAATTTTGATTCACAGGATAAATGGTGGGAGTAGATTTGACTCTCTTGTAATTTAGATTCATTTAAATGTTAGGAGCCTTATGATTGGAGAACGGGCTACACTCAACATATAAAGCATTAATTTGGACAAATTTGTTCAATGGTTGCTTGATAATTTGTATTAACAGAACGTCGAGGGACCTAACAAATTTACTTGAGTGTTAATTAATGGAACTTCGTAGAACCACACAAACTTACACGAACTTTAGTTCAGAGGGCAAACGGCGGGAATAGCATTCACTCTCTTCTTATTTCGTTTTTAAATTGTAAGGAGTGTTATGATAAGTGGAGGAGCTACACACGAGCTTGAAAGCTTTATCTAGAAAAAAGTTGTTAATCGTTGCCTGAGAATATGTATTCATTGAATGTCTTGAGACCTCACGAAGTTACATGAAGGTTAATTCGAGTATTTTTGAAGTCCCGAACAAACCTACACGAATTTTAATTCAGGGGGTAAATGGCGGGAGTAGCCTTGACTCTCTTGCAATTTTGATCCATTTAATTGTAATGAGCGTTATGATTGGAGGACGGGCTACACACTAGAAAGAAAGCATAATTTTTTACAAAGTTGTTCAATGGTTGCTTAAGAATATGTTCACAGAACGTCGAGGGACCTCACAAATTTACTTGAGTGTTAATTCGCAAAATTTCCTAGTACCACACAAACTTACACGAATTTTTGATTCAGAGGGCAAACGGCGGGAGTAGCCTTGACTCTCTTGTAATTTTGATTTTAAATTGTTAGGAGCGTTATGATTGGAGGACGGGCTACACACAAGCTTGAAGCATTTATTTTGAAAAAAGTTGTTCAATGGTTGCTTGAGAATATGTATTAATTGAACGTCTTGAGACCTCACAAATTTACTTGAGTGTTAATTCGAGGATTTTTGAAGTCCCGAACAAACTTACACGAATTTTAATTCAGAGGGTAAACGGCGGGAGTAGCCTTGACTCTCTTGCAATTTTGATGTATTTAAATTGTTAGGAGTGTAATGATTGGAGGAGCTACACATCCAAGAAAGAAAGCTTTATTTTTTACAAAGTTGTTCAATAGTTACCTGAGAATTAGTTTATTCATTGAATGTCTTGAGACCTCACGAAGTTACATGAAGGTTAATTCGAGGATTTTTTTGTAGTCCCGAACAAACTTATACGAATTTTGATTCATTGGGTAAATAGCGGGAGTAGCCTTGACTCTCTTGTAATTTCAATTCATTTATATGTTAGGAGCCTTATGATTGGAGAACGGGCTACACACAATATATAAAGCAATATTTTGGATAAAGTTGTTCAATGGTTGCTTTTGAATATGTATTTACAGAACGTCGAGGGACGTCATAAATTTACTTGAGTGTTAATCAATAGAACTTCGAGGTACCACACAAACTCACACGAACTTTTAATTCAGAGGGCAAACGGCGGGAATAGCATTCACTCTCTTAGTGTTATGATAAGTGGAGGAAGTTCACACGTGTTTGAAAGTTGTATCTAGAATAAAGTTGTTCAATGGTTGCTAGAGAATATGAATTCATTGAATGTCTAGAGACCTCACGAAGTTACATGAATGTTAATTCGAGGATTTTAGTAGTCCCGAACAAACTTACACGAATTCGGATTCAGAGGGTAAATGACGAGAGTAGCCTTGACCCTCATGCAATTTTGATCCATTTAATTGTTATGAGCGTTATGATTGGACGGCGGGATGCATCCCTAAAAGGAAGCATTATTTTTTACAAAGTTGTTCAATGGTTGCTTAAGAATATGTATTCACAGAATGTCGTGGGACCTCACAAAGTTATATGAAAGGTAATTCGCCAAATTTCCTAGTACCACACAAACTTACACGAATTTTGATTTTGAGGTTAAATGTCGGGAGAAACCTTGATTCTCTTGTAATTTTGATTCACTTAATTGTTAGGAGCGTTATGATTGGAGGACGGGCTACACACAATATATAAGGCATTATTTTGGAGAAAGTGGTTCAATTGTTGCTTGATAATATGTATTTGCAGAACGTCGAGGAAAATAACAAATTCACTTGAGTGTAAATTAATGAAACTTCGTAGTACCACACAAACTCACTCAAAATTTTCTGAGGGAAAACGGCGGGAGTAGCATTCACTCTCTACTTATTTTGTTTTGAAATGGTTAGGAGTGTTATGATAAGTGGAGGAGCTACACACGTGCTTGAAAGCTTGATCTAGAGTAATGTTGTTCAAATGTTGCCTGAGAATATGTATTAATTGAACGTCTTGGGACCTCACGAAGTTACATGAATGTTAATTCGAGGACATTTGAAGTCCCGAACAAACCTACACGAATTTTAATTCAGGGGGTAAATGACGGGAATAGCATTGACTCTCTTGGAATTTGGTGCATTTAATTGTGATGAGCTTTATGATTGGAGGACGAACTAAATCCTAGAAAGGAAGCATAGTTTTTTACTAAGTTGTTCAATGGTTGCTTAAGAATGTGTATTAACAGAACGTCGTGAGAGCTCACAAAGTTGCATGAAAGTTAATTCGCGAAATTTCTTGTACCTCACAAACTTATACGAATTTTGATTCATTGGGTAAATAGCGGGAGTAGCCTTGACTCTCTTGTAACTTTGATCAATTTATTTGTTAAAAGCGTTATGACTGGAAGACGAGCTACACACAATAAATAAAGCATTATTTAGGACAAAGTTGTTCAATGGTTGCTTGAGAATATGTTTTTACAGAACGTCGAGGGACCTAGCAAGTTCACTTGAGTGTTAATTCATGGAACTTCGTAGTCCCACGCAAACTTACACGAACTTAAGTTCAGAGGGCAAACGGCGAGAGTAGCATTCACTCTCTTGTTATTTCGTTTTTAAATGGTTAGGAGTGTTATGAAAAGTGGAGGAGCTACACACGAGCTTGAAAGCTTGAACTAGAATATTGTTGTTCAAATTTTGCCTGAGAATATGTATTAATTGAACGTCTTGAGACCTCAGGAAGTTACGTCAATGTTAATTTGAGAACTTATGAAGTCCGGAACTAACCTACACGAATTTTAATTCAGGGGTAAAAGACGGGAGTAGCCTTGACTCTCTTGGAATTTTGATGCATTTAATTGTTATGAGCGTTATGATTGGAGGACGGGCTAAATCCTAGAAAAAAAGCATAATTTTTTACAAAGTTGTTCAATGGTTGCTTAAGAATATGTATTCCCAGAACTTCGAGGGACCTCACAAAATTACATGAAAGGTAATTCGCGAAATTTCCTAATACCACACGAATTGGCACGAATTTTGATTCAGACGGTACTAGGCGGGAGTAGCCTTGACTCTATTGTAATTTTGATTCATTTAAAAGTTAGGAGCGTCATGATTGGAGGACGGGCTACACTCAATATATAAAGCATTATTTTGGACAAAGTTGTTCAATGGTTGCTTGAGAATATGTTTTTACAGAACGCCGAGGGACCTAACAAGTTTACTTGAGTGTTAATTCATGGAACTTTGTAGTACCACACAAACTTACACGAACTTAAGTTCATAGGGCAAACGGCTGGAGTAACATTCACTCTCTTGTAAATTCGTTTTTAGATTGTTAGAAGTTTTATGATAAGTGTAGGAGCTACACACGGGTTGAAAGTTTTATCTGGAAAAAAGTTGTTCAATAGTTGCCTGAGAATATGTGTTCATTGAACGTCTTGAGACCTCACGAAATAACATGAATGTTAATTCGAGGATATTTGAAGTCCTGAACAAACCTAAACGAATATTAATTCACTGGGCAAATGTAGGCTAGTTGCCTTGACCCTCTTGTTCTTTCGTTACATTTAATACTTAGGAGTGCTATGAAAGTTGGACGGGCTGCACACAATACAAAAAGCATTATTTTGAATCAAGTTCTTGAAAGGTCGCTAGAGAACATGAATTCATAGAACGTCGTGGGACCTTATGAAGTTACATGAATGGTAATTCGTGGAATTACCTAGTACCACACAAACTTACACGAATTTAATTCTGACTGCAAATGGCGGGAGTAGCTTTAACTTTCTTGTAATTTTGATTCATTTGATTGTTAGGAGCGTTGTGATCGGAAGACGGGCTACACACAAGAAAGAAAGCATAATTTTGGACAAAGTTCTTCACTGGTTACTTGACAATATGTATTTACAGAACGTCAGTAGTATAAATATGTATGTACCGGACCATGAAGCCGGAGCCAATTTTCAAATTCTCTCGCCTATTGAGATGTTAACTGTTTAATCTGTAGTGGATGGGCTACACACAGGCCTAAACTTCCCGTTTAGAATATTGTCATTCAATCGCAACTAGAGAATATGGATTCATAGAACGTCGTGAGAATTCACGAAGGAACATGGATTGTAATTAGGATAACTTCGCCAAGCAAATCGTAGATAAATGAATTTTGTTTCATCGGGTACACGGCGGGAGTAAAAATTGCTCTCCTATTTCACCTTGCCTTTTGAAAAGTTAGCTTTTTAATCTGTAGTGCAAGGACTTCACAATATCCAGAATGAACCATTTTGAATAATGTTCTTCCATAATTGCTTGATAATATGAACAAATTTAACGTCGCGAGACTTCACGAATTAACATGATTTTGATTAGAGGAACTTCGGAAAACTTTTTGAAGTTCAATGAATCTTAATTTATCGAGAAGAGGTCTCGAGTAATGATGACTCTTCTATTACATCGAGTCTTTTGGTATGTCAACAATTCAATCTGTAATGAACTGTCTACACACAGGCCTAAAGTACCCATTTTGAATAGTGTCGTTCAATCGAAACTTGGGAATTTGGATTCATGGAATGTCATGAGACATCACGAAGTAACATGAATTGTAATTATTATAACTTCGCAAAGCCTCTCGAAGATGAATGTATTTTGTTTCACCGAGTGCACTGCGGGAGTTGCAATTGCTCTCCTAATACACCTAGAATTTTTAAATGTTAGCTGTTAAATCTGTAGTGGAAGGACTTCACACTTGGTTAAGTGATCTATTTTGAATTAGGTTTTTCCATAATTGCTTGATAATATGAACTAATTTGAAGTCATGAGACATCACGAAGTAACATGAATTGTAATTAGTATAATTTCGCAAAGCCTCTCGAAGATGAATGAATTTTGTTTCATCGAGTACACGGCTTGAGTAAAAATTGCTCTGCTTTTGCAAATTGTTTTTCGAGAAGTTATCTGTTTAATCTGTAGAGGAAGGACTTCACACAAGCCTGAAAGATCTGTTTTAAATAATGTTGTTCAATATGTGCTTGACAAAGAGTATTGATTTAACGTCGTGAACCTTCACGAAGGAACATGATTTAGATCCGAGGAACTTGGGAAAACCTTTTGAAGTTCAATGATATTTTGTTCATCGAGGAGACAGCAGAAGAAATTATGACTTCCATTACATTGAGCCTTTTGAGAAGTTAACTGTTTAATCAGTAGTGGACGGTCTACACACAGGACTAAATTGCCCAATTTGAATAATGTCGTTCAATTGTAACATGGGAATTCAGTCTCATTGAACGTCGTTAGGCTTCACGAAGTAACATGAATGGTTATTAGTATTACTTCGCAAAGCCACTTGAAGATGAATGAATTTTGTTTTATCGAGTATAAGGCGGGAGTTGAAATTGCTCTCCTATTACACCTAGCCTTTTAAGATTTTAGCAATTTAATCGGTAGAGGAAGGCCTTCGCACTAGCCTGAATAATCAATTTTTAATAATGTAGTTCAATATGTGCTTGATAATGTGTTCTAATTTAACGTCGTGAGACTTCACGAAGTAACATAATCTTGATTCGAGGAACTTGGGAAAACTTTTTGAAATTCAATGAATTTTAGTTCTTCGAGAAGAGACCTGAAGTAATGATGACTCTTCTATTACATCAAGCCTTTTGAGATGCTACCTAATGAATCTGTAGTGGATGGATACACACGGGGCCAATGTCCCCATTTTGAATAGTGTTGTTCTATCGTAATTGGGGAATTTGAATTCATAGAACGTCGTGAGACTTCACGAAGTGCCATGAATTGTAATTAATATGACTTCGCAAAGCCACTCGAAGATGAAAGAATTCTGTTTCATCGAGTCCACAGATGGAGTCAAAATTGCTCTGCTTTTACACCTTGCCTTTCGAGATGTTTGCTGTTTAATCTGAAGTACAAGGACTTCACACTAGCCTGAATGATCAACTTTGAATAATGTTGTTCCATATGTGCTTGATAATATGTATAAATTAAACCTCGTGAGACTTCACGAAGTTACATGGTTTTAATTCGAGAAACTTGGGAAGACCTTTTGAATCACAATGAATTTTTGTTTGCCGAGAAGTGAGCTGAAGTTATGATGACTTCTATTACATCGTGCCTTTTGAGACGTTAACTGTTTAATCTGCAGAGGACGGTCTACACACAGGTCTAAAGTGCCCATTTTGAATAATGTTGTTCAATCGTAACTAGGGAAATCGGATTCATAGAAAGTTGTGAGACTTCACGAAGTAACATGAATTGTTATTAGTATAACTTCGCAATGACACTCGAAGATGAATCAATTTTGCTTCATTGAGTACAGGGCGGGAGTAAAAATCACTCTCCTATTACACCTTGCCTTTTGAGATGTAAGCTGTTGAATCGGTATAGGAAGGCCTCCGCACAAGCCTGACTTCACACTAGCCAGAATGATCAATTTTGAATAATGCTGTTCGATATGTTCTTGATAATATGAACTAATTTAAAGTCGTGAGACTTCACGAACTAACATACTTTTGATTCGAGGAACTTCGGAAAACCTTTTGAAGTTCACTGAATTTTTGTTCATCGAGAAGAGGGCGGGAGTAATGAAGACTCTCCTATTACATCGAGTCTTTTGAGATGTAAATTGTTTAATCGGTAATGGGCGGGCTACATACAGGCCTGAAGTCTTCATTTAGAATAATGTCGTTCAATCGTTGTTTGGGAATTTACATTCATTGAACGTCGTGAGTTTCCACGAAGTGACATGAATTGTAATTAGAATAATTTCGCAGAAGCCTATCGAAGATGAATGAATTCTGTTTCATCGAGTACACGGCTGGAGAAAAAATTGCTCTGCTTTTACACCTTGCCTTTCGAGATGTTTGCTGTTTAATCTGAAGTACAAGGACTTCACACTAGTCTGAATGATCAACTTTGAATAATGTTGTTCGATATGTGCATGATAATATGTATAAATTGAACCTCGTGAGACTTCACGAAGTTACATGATATTAATTCGAGAAACTAGGGAAGACCTTTTTAATCACAATGAATTTTCGTTCACCGAGAAGAGAGCTGAAGTAATGATGACTTCTATTACATCAAGCGTTTTGAGATGTTAGCTGTTTAATCAGCAGTGGACGGTCTACACACAGGCCTAAAGTGCCCAATTTGAATAATGTCGCTCAATCGTAACTTGGGAATTTGGACTCATTGAACGTCGTCAGGCTTCACGAAGTAACATGAATGGTTATTAGTATAAATTCGCAAAGCCACTCGAAAATGAATGAATTTCGTTACATCGAGTACAGGGCGGGATTAGAAATTGCTCTCCTATTGCACCTTGCCTTTTGAGATGTTAGCTGTTTAATCGGTAGAGGAAGGCCTTCGCACTAGCCTGAATGATCTATTTTGAATAAAGTCGTTCAATATGTGCTTGATAATATGTATCAATTTCACGTCCAGAGACTTCACGAAGTAACATGATATTGTTATTAGTATAACTTCTCAAAGCCACTAGAAGATGAATGAATTTTGTTTCTTCGAGTTCGCGGCGGGAGAAAAAATTGTTCTCCTATTGCACCTTGCGCTTTGAGATGTTAGCTGTTTAATCTGTAGGGGAAGGCCTTCACACAGGCTAGAATGATCTATTTAGAATTATGTTGTTCAATATGTGCTTGATAATATGTATTAATTTAAAGTCACGAAGTAACATGATTTTGATTTGAGGTACTTCGGAAATCCCTTTGAAGTTGAATGAATTTTTGTTCATCGAGAAGAGGGCTGGAGTAATGATGACTCTAATATTACATCGAGCCTATTGAAATTTTAGCTGTTTAATATGTAGTGGACGGGTACACACAGGTCCAAAGTCCCCATTTTGAATAATGTTGTTCAATCGTAGCTAGGGAATTCGGATTCATAGAACGTCGTGAGACTTCACGAAGTATCATTAATTGTAATCGGTATAATTTCGCAAAGCCACTCGAAGATGAATTAATTTTGTTTCATCGAGTACACGGCGGGTGTAAAAATAGCTCTCCTATTACACCTTGCCTTTTGAGAAGATAACTGTTTATTCTGTAGTGGAAGGGTTCACACTTGCCAAAATGAACTATTTTGAACAATGTAGTTCTATAATTGCTCGATCATTTGAACAACTTTGACATTGTGAGACTTCACGAAGTAACATGATTTTGATTTGAGGAACTTGGGAAAACCTTTTGAGGTTCAATGAATTTTGGTTCATCGAGAAGTGTGCTGGAGTAATGATAACTCTTCTATTACATCGAGTCTTTTGAGTTGCTGAATGTTTAATCTGTTGTGAACTAGTACACACAGGCCCAAAGTGTCCATTTTGAGTAATTATGTTCAATCGAAACTTGGGAATTTGGATTCTTGGAACGTCATGAGACATCACGAAGTAACATGAATTGTAATTAGTATAGCTTTGCAAAGCATCTCGAAGATGAATGCTTTTTGTTTCATCGAGGACACGGCGGGAGTAAAAATTGCTCTCCTATTACACATTGCCCTTTGAGGTGTTAGCTGCTTAATCTGTAGAGGAAGGCTCTCACACCAGTTTGAATGATCTGTTTTGAATTATGTTGCTCAACATGTGCTTGATAATATGTATTAATTTAAGGTCGAGAGATTTCACGAAGTAACATGATTTAGATTTGAGGAACTTCGGAAATACTTTTGAAGTTCAATGAATTCTTGCTCATCGAGAAGAGGGCTGGAGTAATGATGACCTTTCTTTTACATCGAGCCTATTGAGAATTTAAGTGTTTAATATGAAGGAGACGGGTACACACAGGCCCAAAGTCCCCTTTTTGAATAATGTTGTTCAATCGTAACTATTGAATTTGGATTTATAGAACGTCGTGAAACTTCACGATGGATCTTGAATTGTAATTAGCATAACCTCGCTATGCAAGGTCAGACTGATTGGACGGCGAGCAACATCAGTGAAAGGAAGCATTATTTTTTACAAAGTTGTTCAATGGTTTCTTAATATTATGCATTTGCAGAACGTCGAGGGATCTCACAATGTTACATGAAAGTTAATTTGCGAAATTTCCTAGTACCACACAAACTTACACGAATTTTAATACTGAGGGTAAATTTCGGGAGTAGCCTTGACTCTGTTGTAACTTTGATTCATTTAATTGTTAGGAGCGTTATGATTGGAGGACGGGCTACACACAATATATAAGGCATAATTTAGGACAAAGTTGTTCAATGGTTGCTTGATAATATGTATTTACAGAACGTCGAGGGTCCTAACAAATTTACTTGAGTGTAAATTAATTGAATTTCGTAGTACCACATAAACTTACACGAGCTTAAGTTCAGAGGGCAAACGGCGGGAGTAGAATTCACACTCTTGTTATTTCGTTTTTAAATTGTTAGGAGTGTTATGATAAGTGGAGGAGCTACGCACGTGCTTGAAAGCTTTATCTAGAATAAAGTTGTTCAGAAGTTGCCTGAGAATAAGTATTAATTGAACGTCTTGAGACCTCACGAAGTTACATAAAAATTAATTCGAGGGTTTTTGAAGTCCCGAACAAACTTACACGAGTTTTGATTCAGAGGGTAAATGGAGGATGTAGCCTTGACTCTCTTGTAATTTTGATGCATTTAATTGTTAGGAGCGTAATGATTGGAGGCCCGGCTACCCTTAAGAAAGAAAACATTATTTTTTACAAAGTTGTTCAATGGTAGCTTGAGAATATGTCTTTACAGAACGTCGAGGGACCTAAAAAATTTACTTTAGTGTTAATTAACGGAGCTTCGTTGTACCACACAAACTTACACGAACTTTTGTTCAGAGGGTAAATTCCGGGAATAGCAATCCTCAATTCTTATTTCGTTTTTAAATGGTTAGGAGTGTTATGATAAGTGGAGGAGCTACACGCGAGCCTGAAAACATTATCTAGAAAAAAGTTGTTCAATAGTTGCCTGAGAATATGTATTAATTGAATGTCTTGAGACCTCACGAATTTACTTGAAAGTTAATTCGAGGATTTTTGAAGTCCCGAACAAACCTACACGAATTTCCATTCAGGGGATAAATGACGGGAATAGCCTTGACTCTCTTGCAATTTTGATTCATTTAATTGTTATGAGCGTTATGATTGGACGGCGGGCTGCATCCCAGAAACGAAGCATTATTTTTTACAACGTTGTTCAATGGTTGCTTAATAATATGCATTCACAGAACATCGTGGTACCTCACAAAGTGTGTTGCTCCTCCCCTTATCGTAACACTCCTAACCTTTTAAAAACGAAATAACAAGAGAGAGAATGCTACTCCCGCCGTTTGCCTTCACTAAATTTTGACTAATTTTTTGTGGTACTATGAATTTTCATTAATTTACACTCAAGTGAATTTGTTAGGTCCCTCGACGTTCTGTAAATACATATTATCATGCAAACATTGAACAACTTTGTCCTAAATAATGATTTATTTATTGTGCGTAGCCCGTCCTCCAGTCATAACGCTCCTAACATTTAAATGAATCTAAATTACAAGAGAGTCAAATCTACTCCCGCCAGTTACCCAGTGAATCTAAATTCTTGTAAGTATGTGTGGTACTAGGAAATTTCGTAAATTACTTTCATATAACTTTGTGACGACGTTCTGTGAATACATATTCTTAAGCAACCATTGAACAACTTTGTAAAAAATAATGCTTTCTTTCTTGGGGGTAGCCGGCTCTCCAATCATTACGCTCCTGACAATTAAATAAATCAAAATTACAAGAGAGTCAAGGCTACATCCTCCATTTACCCTCTGAATCAAAATTCGCGTAAGTTTGTTCGGGACTTCAAAAAATCCACGAATTAATTTTCATGTAACTTCGTCAAGTCTCAAGACATTCAATTAAAACATATTCTCAGGCAACTTCTGAACAACTTTATTCTTGATAAAGCTTTCAAGCACGTGTGTAGCTCCTCCACTTATCATAAGACTCCTAACAATTTAAAAACGAAATAACAAGAGTGTGAAAGCTACTCCCGCCGTTTGCCCTCTGAACTTAAGTTCGTGTAAGTTTATGTGGTACTACGAAGTTCAATTAATTTACACTCAAGTAAATTTGTTAGGTCCCTCGACGTTCTATGAATACATATTATGAAGCAACCCTTGAACAACTTTGTCCAAAATTATGCCTTATATATTGTGTGTAGCCCGTAATCCAATCATAACGCTCCTAACAATTTAATGAATCAAAATTACAACAAAGTCAAGGCTACTCCCGAAATTTACCCTCAGAATTAAAATTCGTGTAAGTTTGTGTGGTACTAGGAAATTTCGCGAATTAACTTTCATGTATCTTTGTGAGATCCCTCGACGTTCTGCGAATGCATATTATTAAGCAACCATTAAACAACTTTGTAAAAAATAATGCTTCCTTTCAGGGATGTTGCTCGCCGTTCAATCACTCTGACCTGGCTTTGTGAGGTTATGCTAATTACAATTCAAGATCCATCGTGAAATTTCACGACGTTCTATAAATCCAAATTCAATAGTTACGATTGAACAACATTATTCAAAATGGGGACTTTGGGCCTGTGTGTACCCGTCTCCTTCATATTAAACAGTTAAATTCTCAATAGGCTCGATGTAACAGAAGGGTCATCATTACTCCAGCCCTCTTCTCGATGAGCGAAAATTCATTGAACTTCAAAAGGATTTCCGAAACTCCTCAAATCTAAATCATGTTACTTCGTGAAATCTCTCGACCTTAAATTAATACATATTATCAAGCACATGTTGAACAACATAATTCAAAACAGATCATTCAAACTGGTGTGAGAGCCTTCCTCTACAGTTTAAGCAGCTAACACCTCAAAGGGCAACAGGAGAGCAATTTTTACTCCCGCCGTGTCCTCAATGAAACGAAATTCATTCTTCTTCGAGTGGCTTTGCGAATTTACACTAATAACCATTCACGTTACTTCGTGAAGCCTAACGACGTTCTATGAGTCCAAATTCCCAAGTTACCATTGAACGACTTTATTCAAAGAGGGCACTTTAGGCCTGTGTGTATACCGTCCACTGATTAAACAGCTAACATCCCAAAAGGCTCGATGTAACAGAAGTCATCATTAATTCAGCTCTCTTCTCGATCGACAAAAATTCATTGTAATTCAAAAGCATTTCCCAAGTTCCTCGAATCAGTGTCATGTAAATTCGTGAAGTCTCACGAGGTTTAATTTTTACATATTATCAAGCACATTTTGAACAACATGATTCAAAATAGTTCATTCAGGCTTGTGTGAAGTCCTTTTACTACAGATTAAACAGCTAACATCTCAAAAGGCAAGGTGTAATAGGATAAAACGAAATTCATTCATCTTCAAGTGGCTTTGCGAAGTAATATTAATAACCATTCATGTTACTTCGTGAAGCCTAACGACGTTCAATGAGACCTAATTCTTATGTTACGATTGAACGACATTATTCAAATTGGGCACTTTAGGCCTGGGTGTCGACCGTCCACTACAGATTAAACAGTTAACTTCTCAAAAGGCTCGATGTAATGGAAGTCATAATTTCTTCTGCTGTCTTCTCGATGAACAAAAATTCATTGAACTTCAAAAGGTATTCCCAAGTTCCTCGGATCAAAATCATGTTACTTCTTGAAGGCTCTCGACGTTAAATTAATACTCATTGTCAAGCAAATATTGAACAACATTATTTAAAACAGATCTTTCAGGCTAGTCTGAAGTCCTTCCTCTACAGATTAAACAGATAACATCTCGAAAGGCAAGGTGCAAAAGCAGAGCAATTTTTACTCAAGCCGTGTACTCGATGAAACAAAATTCATTCATCTTCGAGTGGCTTTGCGAAGTTATACTAATTACAATTCATGTAACTTCGTGATGTCTCATGATTACAAATTAGTTCATATTATCAAGCAATTATGGAAAAACCTTATTCAAAATTGATCATTTAACCAAGTGTGAAGTCCTTCCACTACAGATTAAACAGCTAACATTTCAAAATTCTAGGTGTAATAAGAGATCAATTTCAACTCCCGCAGTGCACTCGGTGAAACAAAATTCATTCATCTTCGAGAGGCTTTGCGAAATTATAATAATTACAATTCAGGTTACTTCGTGATGTCTCTTGACATTCCATGAATCCAAATCCCCAAGTTACGATTGAACGACACTATTCAAAATGGGTACTTTAGGCCTGTGTGTAGACCGTCCATTACAGATTGGACTGTTGACATACCCAAAGACTCGATGTAATAGAAGAGTCATCATTACTCGAGACCTCTTCTCGACGAATTAAGATTCATTGAACTTCAAAAGGTTTTCCGAAGTTCCTCTAATCAATATCATGTTAATTCGTGAAGTTTCACGACGTCAAATTAGTTCATTTGATCAAGCAATTATGGAACAACATTATTCAAAATAGTTCATAACATCTCAACAAGTTGTAATAGGAGAGCAATTTCTACTCCTGCTCAGTATTCGATTAAACGAAATTCAGTCATCTATGAGTGGTTTTGCGAAGTTATACAACTACATTATTCAAAACAGTTCATTCAGGCTAGTGTGAAGTCCTTGCACTACAGATTAAACAGCTAACATTTCAAAATGCAAGGTGTAATAGGAGAGCAATTTTTACTAGAGCCGAGTACTCGATGAAACAAAATTCATTTACCTTCGATTGGCTAAGCGAAGCTATCCTAATTACAATTCATGTTCCTTCGTGAATTCTCACGACGTTCTATGAATTCAAATTCCCAAGTTGCGATTGAACGACACTATTCAAAATGTGTATTTTAGGCCTGTGTGTAGACCGTCCATTACAGATTGAACTGTTGACATACCAAAGACTTGATGTAATAGAAGAGTCATCATTACTCGAGACCTCTTCTCGATGAATTAAGATTCATTGAACTTCAAAAAGTTTTCCGAAGTTCCTTTAATCAAAATCATGTTAATTCGTGAAGTCTCGCGACGTTAAATTTGTTCATATTATCAAGCAATTATAGAAGAACATTATTCAAAATAGTTCATTCTGGATATTGTAAAGTCCTTGCACTACAGATTAAAAAGCTAACTTTTCAAAAGGCAAGGTGAAATAGGAGAGCAATTTTTACTCCCGCCGTGTACTCGATGAAACAAAATTCATTTATCTACGATTTGTTTGGCGAAGTTATCCTAATTACAATTTATGTTGCTTCGTGAATTCTCACGACGTTCCATGAATCCAAATTCTCTAGTTGCGATTGAACGACAATATTCTAAATGGGGAATTTAGGCCTGTGTGTAGCCCATCCACTACAGATTAAACAGTTAACATCTCAATAGGCGGGAGAATTTGAAAATTGGCTCCGGCTTCATGGTCCAGTACATACATATTTATACTACTGACGTTCTGTAAATACATATTCTCAAGTAATCAGTGAAGAACTTTCTCCGAATTTATGCTTTCTTTCTTGTGTGTAGCCCGTCTTATGATCACAACGCTCCTAACAATCAAATGAATCAAAATAACAAGAGAGTCAATGCTACTCCCGCTATTTACAGTCAGAATTAAATTCGTGTAAGTTTGTGTGGTACTAGGTAATTCCACGAATTACCATTCATGTAATTTCATAAGGTCCCACGACGTTCTATGAATTCATTTTCTCAAGCGACCTATAAAAAACTTGATTCAAAATAATGCTTTCTGTATTGTGTGCAGCCCGTCCAACTTTCATAGCACTCCTAAGTATTAAATGTAGCGAAAGAACAAGAGGGTCAAGGCAACTAGCCTACATTTGCCCTGTGAATTAAAATTCGTTTAGGTTTGTTCAGGACTTCAAAGATCCTCGAATTAACATTCAAGTTACTTCGTGAGGTCTCAAGACGTTCAATGAACACATATTCTCAGGCAACTATTGAACAACTTTTTTCTAGATAAAACTTTCAAGCACGTGTGTAGCTCCTCCACCTATCATAACACTCCTAACAATTTAAAAACGAAATAACAAGAGAGTGAATGCATTTCCCGCTGTTTGCCCTCTGAATTAAAATCCGTGTGAGTGAGTGTGGTAGCTCGAAGTTCTATTGATTCACACTCAAGTAAATTTGTGATGTCCCTCGACGTTCTATAAATACATATTCAAAAGCAACTACTGAACAACTTTATCCAATAATGCTTTCCTCCTTGTGTATATCCCGTCCTCCAATCATAACGCTCCTAACATCTAAATGAATCGAAATAACAAGAGAACCGAGGCTACTCCCGCTATTTACCCTATGAATCAAAATTCGTGTAAGTTTGTGAGGTACAAGAATTTTCGCGAATTAACTTTCATGTAACTTTGTGAGGTCCCACGACGTTCTGTGAATACATATTCTAGAACTACCATTGAACAACTTTGTAAATAAAAATGCTTTCTTTCAGGGATGCAGCCCGCCGTCCATTCATAACGCTCATAACAATTAAGTGGATCAAAATCGCAAGAGAGTCAAGGCTACTCACGCCATTTAACCACTGAATTAAAATTCGTGTAGGTTTGTTCGGGACTTCAAAAATTCTCGAATTAACTTTCATATGACTTCGTGAGGCCTCAAGACTTTCAAGAATACTTATTCTCAGGCAACTATAGAACAACTTTTTTCAAGAGAAAGCTTTCAACCTCGTGAGTAGCTCCTCCGCTTATCAGAACACTCCTAAAAATTTAAAAACGAAATAACAGGAGAGTGAATGCTACTCACGCCGTTTGCTCTCTGAACAATAGTTCGTATAAGTTTGTGTGGTACTACGAAGTTCCATGAATTAACACTCAAGAAAACTTGTTAGGTCCCTCGACGTTCTGTAAAAACACATTTTCAAGCAACCATTGAACAACTTTGTCCAAAATAATGCTTTATTTATTGTGTGTAGCCCGTCCTCCAGTCATAACGCTCCTAACAATTAAATGAATCAAAATTACAAGAGAGTCAAGGCTACTCCCGTCATTCATCCTCTGAATCAAAATTCGTGTAAGTTTGTGTGGTTCTTGGAAATATCGCGAATTAACTTTCATGTAACTTTGTGAGGTACCACGACTTTCTGTGAATGCATATTATTAAGCAACCATTGAACAACTTTGTAAAAAATAATGCTGCGTTTCTGGGATGCAGCCCGTCGTCCAATCATAATGCTCGTAACAATTAAATGGATCAAAATTGCAAGAGAGTCAAGGCTACTCCCGTGATTTATCCCCTGAATTAAAATTCGTGTAGGTTTTTTCGGGACTTCAAAAGTCCTCGAATTAACATTCATGTAACTTCGTGAGGTCTCAAGACGTTCAATTAATACATATTCTCAGGCAACTATTGAACAACTTTTCCCTAGAGAAAGCTTTCAAGCACGTGTGTAGCTCCTCCACTAATCATAACACTTATAACAATTTAAAAATGAAATAACAAACGCGTGAATGCTACTCCGCCGTTTGCCCTCTGAACTTAAGTTCGTGTAAGTTTGTGTGGTACTACGAAGTTCCATTAATTAACACTCAAAAAAAATTTGTTAGGTCCCTCGACGTTCTGTAAAAACATATTCTCAAGCAACCATTGAACAACTTAGTCCAAAATTAAGCTTTACTTTTGTGTGTAGCCCGTCCTCCAGTCATAACGCTCCTAACAAATAAATGAATCAAAGTTACAAGAGACTCAAAGCTACTCCCGAAATTTACCATCAGAATTAAAATTTTTGTAAGTTTGTGTGGTACTAGGAAATATCGCGAATTAACTTTCATGTAACATTGTGAGGTACCACGACGTTCTGTGAATGCATATTATTAAGCAACCATTGAGCAACGTTGTAAAAAATATGCTTCGTTTCAGAGATGCAGCCCGCCGTCCAATCATAACGCTCATAACAATTAAATGGATCAAAATTGCAAGAGAGTCAAGGCTACTCCCGTGATTTATCCCCTGAATTAAAATTCGTGAAGGTTTGTTCGGGACTTCAAAAATTCTCGAATTAGCTTTCATGTAACTTCGTGAGGTCTCAAGACTTTCAATGAATACTTATTCTCAGGCAACTATTGAACAACTTTTTTCTAGATCAAGCTTTCAAGCTCGTGTGAAGCTCCTCCACTTATCATAACACTTATAACAATTTAAAAATGAAATAACAAACGCGTGAATGCTACTCCCGCCGTTTGCCCTCTGAACTTAAGTTCGTGCAAGTTTGTGTGGTAGAACGAAGTTCCATTAATTAACACTCAAAAAAATTTGTTAGGTCCCTCGACGTTCTGTAAAAACATATTCTCAAGCAATCATTGAACAACTTTGTCCAAAGTAATGCTTTATATATATTGTGTAGCCCGTCCTCAAGTCATAACGCTCCTAACATTTAAATGAATCAAAATTACAAGAGAGTCAAATCTATTCTTGCCAGTTACCCAGTGAATCCAAATTCTTGTAAGTTTGTGTGGTACTAAAAAATTTCGCGAATTAACTTTCATGTAACATTGTGAGGTACCACGACGTTCTGTGAATGCATATTATTAAGCAACCATTGAGCAACGTTGTAAAAAATAATGCTGCGTTTCTGGGATGCTGCCCGCCGTCCAATCATAACGCTCATAACAATTAAATGGATCAAAATTGCAAGAGAGTCAAGGCTACTCCCGTGATTTATCCCTGAATTAAAATTTGTATAGGTTTGTTCGGGACTTCAAAAATTCTCGAATTAGCTTTCATGTAACTTCGTGAGGTCTCAAGACTTTCAATGAATACTTATTCTCAGGCAACTATTGAACAACTTTTTCTAGATTAAGCTTTCAAGCACGTGTGAAGCTCCTCCACTTATCATAACACTTATAAAAATTTAAAAATGAAATAACAAACGCGTGAATGCTACTCCCGCCGTTTGCCCTCTGAACTTAAGTTCGTGCAAGTTTGTGTGGTACTACGAAGTTCCATTAATTAACACTCAAAAAAATTTTTTAGGTCCCTCGACGTTCTGTAAAAACATATTCTCAAGCAACCATTGAACAACTTTGTCCAAAGTAACTTTTTATATATTGTGTGTAGCCCGTCCTCAAGTCATAACGCTCCTAACAAATAAATGAATCAAAGTTACAAGAGACTCAAAGCTACTCCCGAAATTTACCATCAGAATAAAAATTTTTGTAAGTTTGTGTGATACTAGGAAATATCGCGAATTAACTTTCATGTAACATTGTGAGGTACCACGACGTTCTGTGAATGCATATTATTAAGCAACCATTGAGCAACGTTGTAAAAAATAATGCTGCGTTTTTGGGATGCAGCCCGCCGTCCAATCATAACGCTCATAACAATTAAATGGATCAAAATTGCAAGAGAGTCAAGGCTACTCCCGTAATTTATCACCTGAATTAAAATTCGTGTAGGTTTGTTCGGGACTTCAAAAATTCTCGAATTATCTTTCATGTAACTTCGTGAGGTCTCAAGACATTCAATGAATACTTATTCTCAGGCAACTATTGAACAACTTTATTCTAGATTAAGCTTTCAAGCACGTGTGAAGCTCCTCCACTTATCATAACACTTATAAAAATTTAAAAATGAAATAACAAACGCGTGAATGCTACTCTCGCCGTTTGCCCTCTGAACTTAAGTTCGTGCAAGTTTGTGTGGTACTACGAAGTTCCAATAATTAACACTCAAAAAAATTTTTTAGGTCCCTCGACGTTCTGTAAAAACATATTCTCAAGCAACCATTGAACAACTTAGTCCAAATTAAGCTTTACTTATTGTGTGTAGCCCGTCCTCCAGTCATAACGCTCCTAACAAATAAATGAATCAAAGTTACAAGAGAATCAAAGCTACTCCCGAAATTTACCATCAGAATAAAAATTTTTGTAAGTTTGTGTGGTACTAGGAGATATCGCGAATTAACTTTCATGTAAATTTGTGAGATCCCACGACGTTCTGTGAATGCATATTATTAAGCAACCATTGAACAACTTTGTAAAAAATAATGCTTTCTTTCAGGGATGTAGCCCGCCGTCCAATCATAACGCTCATAACAATTAAATGGATCAAAATTGCAAGAGAGTAAAGGCTACTCCCGTCATCAACCCCTGAATTAAAATTCGTGTAGGTTTGTTCGGGACTTCAAAAGTCCTCGAATTAACTTTCATGTAACTTCGTAAGGTCTCAAGACCTTCAATTAATACATATTCTCAGGCAACTATTGAACAACTTTTTTTTAAATAAAGCTTTCAAGCACGTGTGTAGCTCCTCCACTAATCATAACACTTATAACAATTTAAAAATGAAATAACATACGCGTGAATGCTACTCCCGCCGTTTGCCCTCTGAACTTAAGTTCGTGCAAGTTTGTGTGGTACTACGAAGTTCCATTAATTAACACTCAAAAAAATTTGTTAGGTCCCTCGACGTTCTGTAAAAACATATTCTCAAGCAACCATTGAACAACTTAGTCCAAAATTAAGCTTTACTTATTGTGTGTAGCCCGTCCTCCAGTCATAACGCTCCTAAGAAATAAATGAATCAAAGTTACAAGAGACTCAAAGCTACTCCCGAAATTTACCATCAGAATAAAAATTTTTGTAAGTTTGTGTGGTACTAGGAAATATCGCGAATTAACTTTCATGTAACATTGTGAGGTACCACGACGTTCTGTGAATGCATATTATTAAGCAACCATTGAGCAACGTTGTAAAAAATAATGCTTCGTTTCAGGGATGCAGCCCGCCGTCCAATCATAACGCTCATAACAATTAAATGGATCAAAATTGCAAGAGAGTCAAGGCTACTCCCGTAATTTATCCCCTGAATTAAAATTCGTGTAGGTTTGTTCGGGACTTCAAAAATTCTCGAATTAACTTTCATGTAACTTCGTGAGGTCTCAAGACATTCAATGAATACTAATTCTCAGGCAACTATTGAACAACTTTTTCTAGATTAAGCTTTCAAGCACGTGTGAAGCTCCTCCACTTATCATAACACTTATAAAAATTTAAAAATGAAATAACAAACGCGTGAATGCTACTCCCGCCGTTTGCCCTCTGAACTTAAGTTCGTGCAAGTTTGTGTGGTACTACGAAGTTCCATTAATTAACACTCAAAAAAATTTGTTAGGTCCCTCGACGTTCTGTAAAAACATATTCTCAAGCAACCATTGAACAACTTTGTCCAAAGTAACTTTTTATTTATTGTGTGTAGCCCGTTCTCAAGTCATAACGCTCCTTACATTTAAATGAATCAAATTACAAGAGAGTCAAATCTACTCCCGCCATTTACCCAGTGAATCAAAATTCATGTAAGTTTGTGTGGTACTAGGAAATTTCGCGAATTAACTTTCATGTAAAATTTGTGAGATCCCACGACGTTCTGCGAATGCATATTATTTAGCAACAATTGAACAACTTTGTAAAAAATAATGCTCCCTTTCAGGGATGTAGCTCGCCGTCCAATCATAACGCTCATAACAATTAAATGGATCAAAATTGCAAGAGAGTAAAGGCTACTCCCGTCATCAACCTTCTGAATTAAAATTCGTGTAGGTTTGTTCGGGACCTCAAAAGTCCTCGAATTAACATTCATGTAACTTCGTGAGGTCTCAAGACCTTCAATTAATACATATTCTCAGGCCACTATTGAACAACTTTTTTTTAAATAAAGCTTTCAAGCACGTGTGTAGCTCCTCCACTAATCATGACACTTATAACAATTTAAAAATGAAATAACAAACGCGTGAATGCTACTCTCCCGTTTGCCCTCTGAACTTAAGTTCGTGCAAGTTTGTGTGGTACTACGAAGTTCCATTAATTAACACTCAAAAAAATTTGTTAGGTCCCTCGACGTTCTGTAAAAACATATTCTCAAGCAACCATTGAACAACTTAGTCCAAAATTAAGCTTTACTTATTGTGTGTAGCCCGTCCTCCAGTCATAACGCTCCTAACAAATAAATGAATCAAAGTTACAAGAGACTCAAAGCTACTCCCGAAATTTACCATCAGAATAAAAATTTTGTAAGTTTGTGTGTTACTAAGAGATATCGCGAATTAACTTTCATGTAACATTGTGAGGTACCACGACGTTCTGTGAATGCATATTATTAAGCAACCATTGAGCAACGTTGTAAAAAATATGCTTCGTTTCAGGGATGCAGCCCGCCGTCCAATCATAACGCTCATAACAATTAAATGGATCAAAATTGCAAGAGAGTCAAGGCTACTCCCGTGATTTATCCCCTGAATTAAAATTCGTGAAGGTTTGTTCGGGACTTCAAAAATTCTCGAATTAACTTTCATGTAACTTCGTGAGGTCTCAAGACATTCAATGAATACTTATTCTCAGGCAACTATTGAACAACTTTTTTCTAGATTAAGCTTTCAAGCACGTGTGAAGCTCCTCCACTTATCATAACACTTATAACAATTTAAAAATGAAATAACAAACGCGTGAATGCTACTCCCGCCGTTTGCCCTCTGAACTTAAGTTCGTGCAAGTTTGTGTGGTACTACGAAGTTCCATTAATTAACACTCAAAAAAATTTTGTTAGGTCCCTCGACGTTCTGTAAAAATATATTCTCAAGCAACCATTGAACAACTTAGTCCAAAATTAAGCTTTACTTATTGTGTGTAGCCCGTCCTCCAGTCATAACGCTCCTAACAAATAAATGAATCAAAATTACAAGAGAATCAAAGCTACTCCCGAAATTTACCATCAGAATAAAAATTTTTGTAAGTTTGTGTGGTACTAGGAAATATCGCGAATTAACTTTCATGTAAATTTGTGAGATCCCACGACGTTCTGCGAATGCATATTATTTAGCAACCATTGAACAACTTTGTAAAAAATAATGCTTCTTTCAGGGATGTAGCTCGC